>CM017570.1:49311035-49330953 GCA_007844125.1 Sinonovacula constricta
TTGTTTTGTTTGCTTGAATTACATAACATATCTTTCATTTGTTTGCACGATTTGCAAGAGCTATCTTTGCTTTGTTTGCACGAATAATAAAAAATAGTTTTGCTTTGATTGCACGAATAATAAAAAAAACGATCTTTGCTTTGATTGCACGAATTATATAAGCTATCTATGCTTTATTTGCATGAATTATATAAACTGTGTTTTTGTTTGCTTTGCGTGCACGGATAACATAAGCAATCCTTGGTTTATTTAGAACTAATAATCTTAGCTATCTTTGGTTTGTTTAGAACAAATAATATAAGCTGTCTTTGGTTTGTTTAGAACAAAATAATATAAGCTGTCTTTGGTTTGTTTAGAAGAAATAATATAAGCTGTCTTTGGTTTGTTTAGAACGAAAAATATAAGCTATTTTAGGTTTGTTTAGAACGAATAATATAAGCTATTTTTGGTTTGTTTAGAACGAATAATATAAGCAATCTTTGGTTTGTTTAGAACTAATAATATAAGCTGTCTTTGGTTTGTTTAGAACGAAAATTATAAGCTATTTTTGGTTTGTTTAGAACGAATAATATAAGCTATCTTTGGTTTGTTTTAGAACGAATAATATAAGTTATTTTGGTCTGTTTAGAACGAATAATATAAGCTATCTTTGGTTTGTTTATAACGAATAATATAAGCTGTTTTTGGTTTGTTTAGAACGAATAATATAAGCTATCTTTGCTTTGTTGGCACGGAATATATAAACTAATTATTTATTTTAATTTCTGAGAAATTAAAATAATTGACCACCTGTGACCAAGCTTTCTTCAAGATACTACAATCATACCAAGGAGAGGTGCAGCTAGTTCCCATTACAGTAACCTTTTGCATATAAACTTTTTTAGTGATGGCGAATATATGCCACCATAGTTATCCACTTTTGCGATGTTATGATTTTGAAAGTAATGGTGAATTCAGTGCCTGTTACTGGTTTGGTTTTTACTGTTGTTCTTCTTCTTCTTCTTCTTCTTCTTCTTCTTCTTCTTCTTCTTCTTCTTCTTCTTCTTCTTCTTCTTCTTTTTCTTCTTCTTTTTCTTCTTACTTTTTCTTCTCCTTCAACTCCTGCTTATTTCGTGTTGTCGTCGTCGTCGTCTTCGTCGTCGTCGTCGTCTTCTTCTTCTTTCTCTTCTTATTATTGTACTTCAGTTACATTTGATGTCTCTCGTAGTCGTCGTACTTTTGTTTCTATTCTTCTTTGATGATTTTTCGGTCTTAGTCGACGGTGTTAGTAGTGGTGGTGGTGGTGGTGGTGATGGTGGTGGTGGTGATGGTGGTGGTGATGGTGGTGATGGTGGTGATGATGGTGGTGGTGGTGGTGATGATGATGGTGGATATGGTCTGGTGGTGGTGATGGTGGTGATGATGGTGATGATGCCGGTGATGATGGTGATGATGTTGGTGATGGTGGTGATGATGATGGTGGTGATGGTGGTGATGTGATGGTGGTGGTGATGATGGTGATGATGGTGATGATGGTGATGGTGGTGGTGATGGTGGTGATGGTGGTGGTGATGTGATGGTGGTGGTGATGATGGTGATGATGGTGAAGATGGTGATTGTGATGGTGGTGATGTTCTGGTGTTGGTGATGGTGGTGATGGTGGTGGTTATGGTCTGGTGGTGGTGAAGATGGTGGTGATGGTGGTGGTGATTTTCTGGTGGTGATGATGGTTGTGGTGATGATGGTGGTGGTGATTGTGATGCTGGTGATGGTATTGGTGGTGATGGTCTGGTGGTGGTGATGGTTGTTATTGTGATGATTGTGGTGGTGGTGATGGTGGTGACAAAGGTGGTGGTGGTGATGGGCTGGTGGTTGTGGTGATGGTGAATGTGGAGGTGGTGGTGGTTGTGATGATGATGATTGTGGTGGTGATGGTCTGGTGGTGGTGGTGATGGTGGTGGTGTTTGTTGATGGTGATTGTGACGGTGGTGATAGTGTTGGTGGTGATGGTCTGGTAGTTGTGATTGTGGTGATTGTGGTGGTGGTGATTGTGGTGATGGTGGGGGTGATGGTGGTGCTCGTGGTCTTGGTGGTGATGATGGTGATGGTGATTGTGGTGATGTGGTGGTGATGGCCTGGTGATGTGGCGGTGATGGTGGTGTGGCGATGGTCTTGTGGTGGTGGTGGTGATGATGATGGAGGTGGTGATATTGATTGTCTGGTGGTGGTGGTGGTGGTGATGATGGTCTGGTAAAGGTGATGTTCTGGTGGTGGTGGTGGTGGTGGTGGTGGTGGTGGTGGTGGTGGTGGTGGTGATCATGGTGATCGTGGTGGTGGTGGTGGTGGTGGTGAAGTTGCTCTTGCAATACCCTACTATATGCCCACTGAGTGTGTTATAACTTTAGTCGGAGAGACATGTCAGGCCCTCCAACTGTAATTTGGTGTGCCTGTGGTTCTATTCACTTTATGTCCAGTGTCTTCCTTTACCACAACGTAGCTGCGTCGCTAGAACTCAGTGTGCTGTCAATTGTTCGCCAAGGGAAATAACTGGATGAATTTATATTCTAATATTACACTAGTTGTCTCGCTTGGACCATTTTTTTAATTGTGTTAGCTCTAGAATGGCGATAAATTAGAGGTGTTTTAAAAGCTTGCTATTAAACAATGTAAAACAACAAACAGCTTGTCACTTTAATGTTTTTTTTCCAATAAAAAAGTACAATGAAGCAATATAAATATGAAATATGTGTCACAACAAATACAAACTGAAAAAGATGAAGGACTGGATAAATGAATAATGTATTTAGAGAGGCATTTAAAAATGAACGAAAACAAAAATACAATGTTGTAAGTTATTCCAGAGGGAACTGTATTAATTATATTTTAAAAAACGTTCTCACTCAAATTTTCGGTAAATTGCCTTTTTCAAGAGCTAAGCAATTTGCCGAAAATTTGAGTCAGAGTGTGTTTATAAAGCAAAATTTTAGTAATTTAAAATAAAAGTTTCTTGCTTTTTTTTGCTGGTGTTAAAATTTCGGTAACTGTAGATTGTACGAAAATATGTCTCGATTTACCCACACAATATCGTAGTCAGATCTTGCGAAATATCCGAAATATATGTTTATGCTGATTGCGTTAATCAGTTATTAGTTTTTTGAAGAGGGTGTTCACTTGAAGCAGATATAGTGCTGCCTTCACTGTGTATAGCATGCCGTGAACATCTGGCATAATACCACAGACAGTCACGTTATCCTGACACGAGGCCAACCAGTCGTGTAACTACCCTTATACAGTCAACTCTCGTTATCTCAAAATCGGTTATCTCAAATTTCCGGTTATGTCAAACTGTTTTCTACGGTCCCGTTTTTTCCCTGTAGTTTCTATATATTCGAATCCGCTTAACTCAAATTCGGATGTGTCAAATTATCGGATATATTAAACTAATTTCTTTGTCCCCACACGTATAAAACTGTTGAAATCAGTTGGTCTATCTCAAACTTCAAATTGCTATAAGATGCAAAACGGCAACAATAGTAATTTTCACACCTACCGTGAAACTCTCGAAGATTTGGGCGCGAGTTTTATCGCCAATTATCGGCAATCAGGATGTCACGTAATTTAGAGAAAAGGTTAATCGATTATTATTTAATTAGCTGATTTAATGAACAACAATTTCGTTAATAAATTAACGCTGATATAACAAGGAATTTCAGTCATTATCAGTCATCGTGTAGCAGGTAAGATTTTTAAGATTTACACAAACTATCCTTAAATTCGGATAACTCAAACTTTCGATATCTATTTTCTACGGTCCCTTGAAATTTGAGATAACGAGAGTTGACTGTATTTGTTTGAGAGTTAGAAAGGGAGCTATATCACTACCATGTTTAACGTCTTTGCTATGTCGCGGGATCAAACCCGGGACTTCCCGTACCTAGAGCCGATGCTCCACCCATTGCGCTACCAGGTCCGGTCCGAAATTCTTTAATCAAGCTTTCAGACTTGCATTGTCAGGCGTCTATTTTCCATATTACCCGGTTGTAGTTCATAATGCGACTGTCTCAGACATATCATGCGACTGTCCTGCAACACTCTTGCAGTTGTCTCAGGGTTGGTTGTAGGAAATTTTCATGCGAAAGTCATATCATTTTTTGATTTTTTTTTCTGATACCTATGACAAAAATAAGTAAATCCTTTAATTAAAATGAACCATTTGAATAGGCTTTAAAATAATAAATATTTTAATTATACAACTGGTAATTCACATTCAACCAGAAAAATTGGTACGCAGAGTTATCGTTCGTCTCTCTCACATACACCCCTGCAACAGGCTTACAAATTAAAAACATTACAAATTAAAAACAGCTTTTTTAGACTGCAAAATTCGTATTTCTTGGATAAATATGCTGTGGAACTATTAGGTGTGCCTTTTTACAATGCATATTAATACACGGATGTAAAGAGACCGTATATTTAAAGCATACACGTAGGTTTTAGAAATAAAAAAAAATTACAAACTGGCATCATTTAATATATATGACAGAGGTAATTGTAATTAACAGGAAGTGAAAGATAGTGAAATATAATAAGCGCAATTTCACCTTACATCTTGTTTTACTGTAGCACGGTGTATTTGATCGTCACTTGTCGAGTACTTGCGCTGCTGTCTGGCTAAAGGAGTTAACCCTAAACTATTCATGGAGCCAGATAGAGTTACCAGTCCTGAATTGATTTCCGGTAAAGTGCACTGTCGTTCTAATCGATTATGTTTCTTATTGATAGGTTTAGTATGTTGCGATTTGGTTGCATTCGGATAACTTTGCGCAAATACGTCATCGTCTTCAGAGCATGATGCGTATGCATCTGGTGTATTCGCCCCACTTCCAGTATTCGGTGTACTTGCACCAGATGCAACAAGGTACCCCGACATATTACGCAGGTCCGGAAGTGATATTGAACCCCTCCTCTGTTTACGAAACTGTCCCCCACACTCAGTTTCAAACGTTTTATCATCATCGTCTTTACCTTTTACCGGCGGAAATTGTGACTTATTATCGGGGTTAAGAGGGTAATTTAAACCTGATTTTAAACAATTTTGTTTGTGACACATCCGCTCAAGTCTTGGGGACGACAAAGGCAAAGATGACGCCATTTGATCACGTCCGATATGTGGATTACTTCGTCTTACGGGCGCGGAATCACATTTCTCTGTAGAGTTACCTCCCATTTTCGACGTTATTTTTAGAGACAACAGGTTTTCGCGCAGCCTTGGGGAAGATGCGGATTTACTATGTTGTATTCCTTGAAATGATTTCAAAAGTTTTTCAGTTCTCACGTCTTTGCCATAAGCTAGTTTTAAGGGCTTCACGTCTCTGGTTGGAGAGTACGAAACCATAGGAAGTCGTATGACGTCACGACAACGCGGTTTCCGGTTGCGGGGTTGTCTGCCCAGGGACTGACTTCGATAAGATTCGAACAATCTCAGAATTGCTGTGTCTTGTTTTTCTTGCGCTATCTGATAAGGCGATTGACCTGAAATATTCAAACATAAATGTTTATAGAATACTGAAAAATATATACACAACAAAATTTCTTACTTCCTCTGTCAACTGATCATATTTCAAATTATTTTAATGTGTTCTCATCCGAACATTGACAAAATAATGTATATGTTAGCGAGTATGTGTTTTCGGCATTCGAGTCCATCTTGCACACCTTTTGATTCATCGAAAAGTATTGTTCAGTTCCATTTGGGCTCGGGGTCGGGGGATTTGATTAGTATAGTTGAGTTAACTAGGAGATCAATGTCCATTCATTTAATGGTGATTGCTGTTGATTGTCATTGTTGTTGTTGCTGCTACTGCTGATGTTGCTGTTGTTGTTTACTAATAGCCGTTCGATTAAAGACAACAATAAACGTCATTAATTTATCTTGCTGCAGAACACTTTAGAATAAAGTCTTTAAACAATTAAGGGGGTGGGTCATTCTTTTTTAAGGTAACCAAAGAAACAAGGACTTTAATTTCAAAATCAGTTATTGGCGCCGCTCTTGAGAGCTGTGCCCTTTATGGAATACATTTTTATAGTGACGATAGTGTAGCAGTCAATAACACGATGTCAGAGGTGTTCAGAGAGACATTTTTTTAGAGAAAAGAACCAAGGGTTCCAATTTTTAACGGGGTAGCTTGCAACAATACAGTGTAGCTTGCAATTATAAAAATTAGCATAAGACGAAGCCGTTTGGCGAAGTTTTGTTTAACAAAAGAAACCGAGTATACCGATGTTAAAAATGTAGCTTGTAAATACAGATGAAGCAGAGAACAAGGAAAACAAAGTAGCAACAATACTCCATTTTCCATCAGAGTTATGGTTCGTTACTGTCAAATATTTATTAATCAACAGTGTAAGAGAACGTTTAGTTCCCAGGATAGTCATCTTCTTGCTTACAGCTGGTGCTCTCTACGGCGCCTTGTTGTGGTTATGTTATGGCAATTAATATAAATATGGTTGTGAACCGTTGCTAGATTGATTGATGTTTCTAACATTAATGTGTGTGGTAAGTTTTCGCAAACTAACCATAGTTTTAGTGTGAGGTGAGGGGGTGTAGGATAGATCTCAGCGAGACGTCATAGTGACGTCATCCATCTCCTTTAGGCAGAGAAGGAATCAAGTGAGACACAAGTACTACATGCGTGAAGATATAAATAAAACTGCACATTGGGGACCAAAATGTACTTCGAATAATGCAGGAACTTTAATTATTGCAAATGAATAATAGGACTTTTTAACTTTTTTGACAGATGGTAGAATAATAATTCGTTTTGTCAATTTAATCATCTCCAATACCAGTCCAACCCATCAATACCACCACCATTATACCCACTACCATTGCAATCAGCACCGCAAAGATCTACTACCGCTATCACATCCAGCATTTTTCCAACCACCACCACAACCACTGCCATAAGCACAACCCATTCCGCAATCATCCCTACTGCCATCACCAGCAGTGTATCACCCTCAGTACCCCCATGTATATTATCATCAACAACACTGTCAACACCAATTGAGTCACCATCACCAACAACATCTGCAACACCAACGCAATCACTTTTTACTAACAACAGTACATGTATCACCAATCACTATAAAACATTGTCAATTACATCGACATAAACACGGACAAATTTACAAACTACTGCGTGCCATTTTTACCTTTAGCATTGTGGACATCCAGAAGTTTCGGACCGGATGCGTGACTTAATATATCCTCAAGCGTGTAAAGATCACTGTATTGTAATGCGTACGAGAGAGCTGAATTTCCCTCAAAATCAATCACCGTGACGTCAGTAGGTTCATACTCCAATAACCCTTCTATAATACACGGCTTGTTGGCGATACACGCGTGCATCAACACTGTTCTTCCCCATGAATCCTTAATATTTACATCCGGGCTCTGCTCGAAAAACGCTTCAAACACTCGCTGAATTTGTGACGTCTCCAACTCAACATAACACGTGCGCATCAGCAGCGTTTGTAAGTCGTGAGTGACGTCACGGAAGTTGACGTCGAATTCGTTTTCGTTGACTAGTTTAACTACCTCATCAATGTTTGCATCATAAAGTGCTTCGACGATTTTTGTGAATATCGTTTCGTCATCCGTCATTGTGGTGATAGTATAGTGTTAACTTGTAGCTTACTAATATATATCACTTGGTGTGGGCGGCGTCTTTTGACGTCCTTCCTGCGTCATGGCGTCATCGCGTCCCCGTACTTTGTGACGTTGATGACGTCACTTTAAATATAATCTGAAACAAAACAAACATAGAAGATGAAGCTATTAGAATTCTGTTTTAAAATAAAAATATTATGCTTTCAAGTTAATGAATTAAATTATTTATATACAAATGCATCGCAGACCGGCGCTCTTCAACGGTCACCCAGCCATACACCAGCCACAGTAACTGTTGCTTAACCGCGCAACTTAGGAAGCCGCTTAAAGCGCGTCGTTAAAGAGTTAACCCAGCAGCGAGGCTGGTTTGAAGCGCTTATATTTTTACCTCTGCGGTCGTTACACAAAATACGAAATTAACATGGCACATTGAAATCCTTTCTTTAATAACTTTATAAAAACATATCATGTGGAATGACAGTAATATAATAATTATACAAACCCATACACAGACTGTGGAAAATTTTGTCAATGAGTGTCATTGTAAATTGAAAAACCGATAATATTCCAGTTATTTCTATTCAATAAAGTAGGCTTAAAATCAATTGTATTGACCCTCGCCCTGAGGTCTGGGACCATTGGGACAATCATCGACAGTCGCCGAACAGAGGATGGTCATGTAACGTGATTTCAAATGTAAGCGGTCACGTGGTTTTCTTAGTTAAGAAATAGCTAATGTGCAGCGTGACTCGGATGGAAATACATTTTTGTAATGACTAAAAAGGGTATTATGCTTTACTTTGCATATGGATAAAGGGCAACAATTAACAGAATTTCGCTGAAACTTTTCATGTAACAATACCTTTTTTTAGATGCATGAGAGATAAAAAAAAATGTCAATACTGTAACGACCGCAGAGGTAGAAATATAAGCGGTTCAAACCAGTCTCGCTGCTTGATTAACTCTTTGTGGTTTAAGCGGCGTCCAAAGTTGCGCGGTTGTGCAGCGGTTACCGTGGCTGGTGTACGGATGGGTGACCGTTGGAGAGCGCCGCCTGCGGTACAATACTATCGGATACCACTTATAATAACTTTCTCATTTCCCGAGCATTAACGATTATATCCTTTTATATGGAAATTGTCAATGACCAACTAATTAATCCGAAGTTATCGTTAAGAACTTACTTGCCGTTAATCCATTTAAGCCGGTTTTAATCTTTTAAGACTCTTGAAAATGGATAGAATAGGACTACAGAAAAGTTCACTGCCCGCGTAACAAATGAATTTTTATATCTTTACTTACATAAATATTTGCATAAGTGATTCATTAAATAAAAATAGCATTTGAGTGGTCGGTGCTGATTCAGAACAGTATGCATGCCATGGTGTTTGGGAGTGTCGGTGTATCGTTTGTTTTCTTTGTTTTTGCTGTTTGTTTTGTTTGTTGTTGTATGTTGTTACATCGCATCGACACAATTTTGGTCATATTGTATTATTGAAATTATTGACGCACCGCAGGTTAGCTGGAAATCCTCACCACACGACAATTTTGCCAAGACCGGGGCCCGCACACACGCGGGGATGGGCTGAGCAGTTACAAGTCTAACTGGATTATGATTCGTCGCGATATGTATTCATGACGTAGATATATGAACCAGCAATTGATCAAAAAACAGCCGTCGACGTGGAGACACGTGCACTTAACATCCGTTTCATTAATTATAAAGAAGTGACAGCATTAACACAGAAAATCGAAGTGTATAAAAAAAGATAACAAAACAAACATCATACAATGTCGACAAGCAAGCAGACAGACATAAAACCGTAACTCAAATTGAAAGACAGGCAAACGGACAGACAGGAAGGGTGACTGATAGACAGGCAGGCAGACAGACTGTAGACACACAGGCAGGAAGGCATGCAGACAGGCAGACTGGAAGGGTGACTGACAGGCAGGCAGACAGACTGTAGACACACAGGCAGGAAGGCATGCAGACAGGCAGACTGGAAGGGTGACTGACAGGCAGGCAGACAGACTGTAGACACACAGGCAGGAAGGCATGCAGACAAGCAGACTGGAAGGGTGACTGACAGGCAGGCAGGCAGACAACAGGCAGGGGAAGGCAGACATATAGCGGGGTAAGCTATGCAAATGATATATGGCATAAACAGACATGTAGACAGATATGTAGAAAGGCAGATAGCGAGGTGAGCTATACAAACAATATATTGCATAAACAGACATGTAGACAGATATGTAGAAGGACGGATAGCGGGGTGAGTTATACAAATAATATATGGCATAAACAGACATGTAGACAGATATGCAGAAAGACAGATAGCGAGATGAGCTATACAAATAATATATTGCATAAACAGACATGTAGACAGATATGTAGAAGGACGGATAGCGAGGTGTGTTATACAAATAATATATGGCATAAACAGACATGTAGACAGATATGTAGAAAGACAGATAGCGAGGTGAGCTATACAAATAATATATGGCATAAACAGACATGTAGACAGATATGTAGAAAGACAGATAGCGAGGTGAGCTATACAAATAATATATGGCATAAACAGACATGTAGACAGATATGTAGAAAGACAGATAGCGAGGTGAGCTATACCAATAATATATGGCATAAACAGACATGTAGACAGATATGTTAAAAAGACAGATAGCGAGGTGAGCTATACAAATAATATATTGCATAAACAGACATGTAGACAGATATGTAGAAAGACAGATAGCGAGATGAGCTATACAAATAATACATGGCATAAACAGACATGTAGACAAATATGTAAAAAGGACAGATAGCGAGGTGAGTAATACAAATTATATATGGCATAAACAGACCGACAAACGTGTATACAGCAGACATACTTGTATAGACATCTAGCAGATGGCGGATAAACTCGAGCCAGTCAAACGTTCTGCTAAACTACCGATAAAATCATCTCCAATAAATAATCCATTGTACCTACATAAAGTGGGGGAATTCAAACGAAATGTGGAAATGGTTTCTTCCTTTATTATTTATGGCTTTCAATTCAAGCTTACTTAGTGTGACACGTAATGCGAGAATAAATCAATAAATAATATCGATGATTTCTTCAAGTAATGTACGATGTTGCAAAGTTTTTAGATATCAGATATACATTTTTATGTGAAAAAAAATATAGAATATTTGTGGCACAAAGCCGCAATGTTTAAAAAAAGTGATAACTGAATTAGAGTTAAGAGATTTTGAGTGTGGTCTGAGTATTTTAACGGAACATAGGATTAAACATCATCCATTGCTTGCATTTGAGAAACTCCTCAAGAAGTGCAAGGTTATAGCTCTATAAAACTGATTTAAGCACCCCAGTCGGTCTATATTGCCGACTGACCGTTCCAAGGCGGTAAATGTTGGGTTTGCTCTTTTTTGTTAAAGACTCATCACAGCCTTGTTCGTACTTTTATATTTGGCTTGTATGTGAATACCTTTGTCCTGTCTTGTAAGAGTTTGGTATATGTTGCAATGCTCATCGGACTTTGTCATATATTTTTATAAAGACAAGTACCCTAAAATAAGATTAAAGACTGTGTCTGGCTGGATGTTCGACTGCTTAAAATCCAGCGATTTTCGATGTAATATTTTATATTGAAAAATAAAATATAAAATTGTCTTTAATATAATGGCGCTGGCATTATATTAGATACGTTATGGTAATAACTCCGCTGACTGGGGGATGAAGAGAGGAAATGAGTGATGGAATAAGTGAGAGAGTTAGGATGGATGCGTGAGTGAGTATGTAAGTTAGTGAGTGAGTCAGGAAGTGAGTCAGTGAGTGAGTGAGTATGTGAGTGAGTGAGTGAGTGAGTATGTGAGTGAGAGAGTGAGCCAGGAAGTGAGTGAGTATGTTAGTGCGTGAGAACGATAGTGAGGAAGTGAGTGAGTGAGTATGCGAGTGAGTGAGTGAGTGAGGATGTGAGTGAGGAAGTGCGTGAGTGAGTATGCGAGTGAGTGAGTTAGTGAGTGAGAATGTGAGTGTGGAAGTGCGTGAGTTAGTGAGTGAGGAAGTGAGTGAGGAAGTAAATGAGTGAAGAAGTGAGTGAGAAAGTGAGTGAGTGAGGAAGTGCGTGAGCCAGGAAGTGAGTGAGTATGTTTGTGCGTGAGAACGTGAGTGAGGAAGTGAGCGAGAGAGTATGCGAGTGAGTGGGTGAATGAGAGATTATGCGAGTGAGTGGGTGAGGTTGTGAGTGAGGAAGTGCGTGAGTGAGTGAGTGTGGAAGTGAGTGAGGAAGTAAATAAGTGAGGAAGTGAGTGAGTGAGGAAGTGAGTGATGAAGTAAGTGAGTGAGTGAGTCACTGATGAAGTTAGTTTGTATGTGAGTGTGTAAGTGAGTGAGTGAGTGGGAAGCGCGTGAGTGTGTGAGTGAGTGAGGAGGTGAGTATGTGGGTGAGTGTGTACGTGAGTGAGTGAGTGTGTGAGTGAGTGAGTGAGTGAGCGAGAAAGTAAGTGAGGAAGTGAGTACGAAAGAAAGTGAGTGAATGGTAAAGTGAATGATGGGTGTAGTGATAGCGTTAGAGATTGAGTAAGGGAGAGAGGAGGTGTGTGAAGGAGGGAGAAACTGAGTATGGGAGGGAGGAAGTGAGTGAGTGAGTGAATGATAAAGTGAATTAAGTATGAAGTGAAAGGGTGAGAGAGTGAGCGAGTAAGGAAGTGGGTAAGGAAGGGAGGAAGTAAGTGAATCAGGGAGTGTATGAATTCTTAAGTAATGAAGGGAGTGTGTGAATTCTTAAGTAATGAAGTTGGTGAGCGAGTGGAAGGAGTTGGAGAATGAGTGAATAAGGAAGTGAGAGAGGAAGAAAGTGACCAAAAGAGGAAGTGAGTGAATTGATTATTATGGTTAACAGTGTACAAAATACAAGACCAGACACGTTCGATGACACGTAACCATCTCCCTTTAATTGTACATATAATCAATTAAGTCATACAGGTTATATTGGGAATTGACGCACATGCAGGTTTTAAAGATCAACGTAAACATTATCACATAAATATATTTGAAAAAAATCCTTCAAATGAAACCCGTCACCATTTGTATAGGAAATATAGTGTTGACACGTTTGTTGTTTTTTCAGCGTGGGAGCTTGCAAGATACACGTGAAATAACGTAATCGGTGGTATATATCAATTTTAAAACCAGTAGTGTATGCCACATGAGACTGACCAAAACAATAGTGATTGACTCTCAACAAATCCCGATTTAAAGCCGAATAAACAGATAAACATATGGGGCGCCCCCAGCGTATTGACACAGACGACTGACCAGAAATAATAGCAGTTGGCCTCTGACTGGGCCAGGTTTATGTTAAAAGTGGTAGCCGATAGTTTGCCAACATCAAATGCATTTTCCACTGTTTTGGTGGATTTCTGCGTAAACCCATACTTAAGTATAAGTAAATACGATTTTGAACACTACCTATATTGTAAGCGTCTATATATTGCGCTAAAATTCCTCTAAATATTCATTATTTCCAAATCTATAAATAAAGCCCGATTGTGATCTTCAAAATATATATATATAAACTGGCTACATTTAACTAATATTTTTAAATCATTATTAACTTTAAAACTAATCCAGTATCGTATCACCTTATTACCAGCACTACAATAGAACAAGTCTCCGTGTACGGAAATTACCGATGACTCGCGAAAATTGCCGATGGTTCGATATCACTTTCCGTTAATCCACTTAAGCCAGCTTTAATCCGTTTAATAACGACACAACGACAACAACAAGTTCACTGTCAGGTACTGATATGAATGAAAAGTATATCCTTATTCTATTAAAAGAAATAATTGAGATTTAATTGTTCGGCGCTGCTTCAGTACGTGATGTCTCATTGTTGGCAAGTGCAGGTGTATTAGATACTGATAAGATTATATTCGAGATGGTATTTACATAGAAGAAAGATTCGTCTCAACTTGTTTAAGAGGCTTCGCTTTATGAACCAGGGCCGGAGCCAGAAAATGTTGGTAGTGGTGGTAGTGGGAGTGGGGAATGAAATCAAGATCCATTCAACTCTATCGCAGTAAATACTCTCTCTCTCTCTCTCTCTCTCTCTCTCTCTCTCTCCTCTCTCTCTCCTCTCTCTCTCCTCTCTCTCTCTCTCTCTCTCTATTCTATATAATATAGATTATAGAGATATATATAGATATATATATATATATATATATATATATATATATATATATATATATATATATATATACACACCCACACACACACAGAGGGAGACAGAAACTCACAGACAGACAGAGACAGCAGACAGAGACAAAAAGACTGAGACAGACAGACAGAGACAGACAGACAGACAGAGAGACAGACAGAAGGACAGAGACACGAGAGAAGACAGAACAGAGAACGAGAGAGAAAGAGAGAGAAAGAGAAAAAGAGAGAGAGAGAGAAAGAAAGAGAGAGTAAGGGCGCCTAACTTCGACCAAAGCAGTCAACAGACAAAATTGACTTTAAAAGCTTACTTATTTTTAAGCTTTAATGTATGTGTTTTCACAATTCTCCTCTTTTACCTGGTTGAATGGGGATGCATCCCACTCCCCCCCCCCTCCATCCCCCTCCCCTGGATCCATCTCTGTTATGAACTAGCAAAGAAGAATGAAACGTAAAGATAGAAATAGATATGTGCACTTAACATCCATGTAAATATTGAACAAAACAGAGACAGCAGGAACATAGAACAAATCTACGACTACAGTAAGACGACAAAAATAGCTCGGTCTACCTAGAATAAAGTACACGATTGATGGACAGGTTGAAAGACAGACAGACAGACAGACAATCAGACAGACAGACATACATGTAGACATTTTAACAAACAGGCAAAGAAACAAAGGAATGGACGGAAAACACATACATACTAACAAACTGTAAAACAAACACACATACACACAGGTAGGTATAAAAAAGACAATCGACTGAAAAATGTACATGCAAGGAAAGCGCCAATCGACAGAAAGACAATATTCATACAGACGAAATGACTAATAGACCGATCGACAGATAGACAGGTATACATACAAAACGACGGATAGATGCATCGACAAATAAACAGGTATACATACAAAATGACGGATAGACCAATCGACAGATAGACAGATATATATACAAAATGGTGGATAGACCATCGACAGGTAGACATACAAAATGACGGAAAGACCGATCGACAGATACACAGGTATTCATACAAAATGACTGATAGACCGATCGACAGATGAACAAGAATGTCTACAAACAAAATGACCGATCGACTTACAGATATCAGACAAGAAAAGCAAGGAGACACAACACAAACAAACAATTCTTAAACTCAAGGTGTGTCACCAGATATACTTGAACATCCAAGAGACCGTAAATAGATTAGAGTTTGTCAGCAGATATACTCGAACATCGAACAGATCGTAAATAGTTTAGAGCTTGTCAGCAGATATACTTGTACATCTAACAGACCGTAAATAGATTAGAGCTTGTCAGCAGATATACTCGTACATCTAACAGACCGTACATAGATTAGAGCTTGTCAGCAGATATACTCGTACATCCAACAGACCGTAAATAGATTAGAGCTTGTCAGCAGATATACTCGTACATCCAACAGACCGTAAATAGATTAGAGTTTGTCAGCAGATATACTCGTACATCCAACAGACCGTAAATAGATTAGAGCTTGTCAGCAGATATACTTGTACATCCAGCAGACCGTAAACAGATTAGAGCTTGTCAGCAGATACACTCGTACATCCAACAGAACGTAAATAGATTAGAGCTTGTTTAGCGCTGTGAAGCACTTAAGGAGTATCGACAGAATCTTCGCCCATACATTATGCATTAAGCCCACATCAAGTGTGGAAATTCAAAACGAAATGTTAAAATGTTTTCTTGCTTTATTATTTATTGCTTTCATTTCAGGCTTAGTATGCGTTACGGTTAATGGGAACAGAAATCAATAAACGGTATTGAGGATTTCCTCAAAGATAGTATTCGAAATTTTAATCCATTTTTTTCTCTCATTCAACCAATATATATTTAAGAAATCAACGAAATGATGTTTATTGGTGCAAAGCATCCTACTTGACCTTACGGCAAGGTATTTCCTATCAGAGCCACGCTGCACAATAAGCTATTTTTAAACTAAGAAAACCACATGACCGCTTACTTTTAGATCACTGTATATTATCATCCGGGTAATCTGGTATGACGTCGATGTCCATTTTCAGCAGAAATCCCATCCGGGTATATTATAGATGTGAAAATAATTCACATTTTTGGTGATTTTTAATGTAGCTGTACGGTCTTAAAATTGAGATTTTGGGTGCACTAAAGAATGGGTTTCTGCAGAAAGTATGCACAAATATCCCCAAACAGAGGTAAGATATTCTTACGTGTATAGGCTATAATGTAGTATACCACTTTTCAAGCCGTTTAGTCACATGTAAGCACAGGTACATGACGCAGATAACCACGCGATCGCACTTCATTCATTCATCGGAACAAAATAACACGCAAATATCAATAAATGAATACACATAAAAGCCCTCCCCGTGGGGTCTGCATGCCTCTTTCTATATATATAATCACTATTCTGACAACAGACAACAAGGATAGCAGGGGCGTAGCTAGGAATAGTATGATGTATGATGTGTACGCATCCCCGCTACTTGGGGTCGGTGAAGGGGGGGGGGGGGGGGGTCGGGTGCATGGTCCCCCTGAAAAATGATTGTTTCTACATCGTACATGATGGCTTAAGGGAAGATTTCAGTATCGAGCTATTACTAGATAGAGTTTTAGTTAAACTACTAGACAGATTTTAAGTAAAATATAATGTGTGGTGGTCCTGAGGAAGGAATAATCTGAGAAGTTTTTGAAATTGATATAAAATTATAAGAGTACAAAACTTGTCCTATACCAGGAGCTTCAGAAAAGCTTCTATATCGATGAGTATTTTTTCTTATATATTTCATTGTGCAAATAGCGGTAGTAACTGATTTCAATAAATATACACCTTATCCCTATAATTGTAAGATTTTTATTGCAGATTTAATTTTTATGTTTTGATTCGTTGGAGACAATGTGTAAGGAGTTGCATATTCTGGGCACAGGCAGATACGCGCTTGGACGGTTTTGCATGCAAGTAGGTTATGTGTTCCTAATAAAAAGGATTCAGTGAGATCATTGTAGTGATCTGTACGCTGCGATGCCGCCTTGCTATGTTTATTATATTGACTTTATGTCAATCAAACATGTCCATCTCCTTTTAAAGGTGGTATCCGTCGGTTTGTCTTCATCTAATGGATGTAACATCTTTATGCACTTGTTCTGGGTAATGTGTGCAAATTATTGCATAAACTTGAACATTAGTTTAAGTAAAGACTGTTTATAATATTCCCTTAATTGCCAGATAGTGCAAATTATGAAATGTGTCCCTTTAAATGTCCATTATTTCCAAATCTATAAATAAGCGTGAAAGCGATCTCTGCTAAAAATAGATATTGACGTCAGAACGGATTACCCGGATGACGATATAACGTTATCTCAAAAGTAAGTCGTCACATTGTTTTCGAAGTTTAAATATAGCTCTCTGTGAGGCGTGGCTAAGATAGAAAATACCTGTTTGCAATGAAGCGTGTGGATTTATGTTTCGCTGTTCACATAGATCAATGAACAACATTTTGCATGATTTTCCAGGTAATAATAACTTATTTGGATATTTGAGGGGGGTGGGGTGGGGAGGATCAAATCTGTCGGACACCATCTTTAATCGCACGTACCATCATGTCGTGTAAGCACGTTGGGCAATAATATCATTGGCGTTCATGGGCTTACACACTTTCGAACGTGCGTGCATTTGCTTCCAAAAATTGAAAATGTAAAAACCTCAGAGACCGAATACATTCAGTGATGTTGACATTGAGTTTATTTTTAATATGTCTGTCCGTAATATACCATTAAAATGATAAAGACAAGTGGGAAAAAATGTGATCTTTACTATTTCAAACGATAGTTACAGGCAGATTGTACGTGCGTAAACCCCTACCCCCGCATAATGCATCTACGGCGTTCTATGAACAAAAATCTAAGAGAGGGTGGAGGTGAGAGGTGGGTGGTGGGGGTAGGGGTGGGGAAGGAGCATACCCTCGAACCCCGCTAGTGCGTATACTCAATCGTCGCCTAGGCACGCCCTGAATGTTAATGCAAATTTTAGAGATCTACGTAAACATGATCACTTAAATTTTATTTTAAAGCCTCGTTTAAGCCAAACCCGCTTCATATTTGTTTCAGGATATATAGTGTTGACACGCGTTTTAGCGTGGGCACTTAAAGGTGGTATCCGACAGTGTGAACCAAATCTTTTTTTTCTCAAATATAAGTCATGGATACCAGAAAAGTTCATTATTGCCCTAAATCAAGGAACAGTGAAGCATAAATCCACACTTGTCATTGCAAATAGGTATTTCCTGTCTCAGCCACGCTGCAGAGTTAGCTGTTTTCTAAAACTAAGAAAGCCACGTGACAGCTTGACTTTTGGGATCACATTATATCACCACGAGGGTAATTCGATAAATATTTTAGCACAACTCCCCCTCCGTGTTTATTTATAGATTGAACACAACAAACATTTAGAGCGGTTTAATTTACGTTTTGCACCGTCTAACTTTAGCGGGATATCATCGTCTTTACTTAGGATAAAGTATGGGTTTATACAGAAATTGTTACATGCATTTGACATAGTCAAACTGTCGGGTACCACCTTTAAAGCCGTACTAACGCTCGTGAATAAAGCAATCGGTATGAGATCAATTCAAAACCAGTAGTGTATTGCACAGCAGACTGACCAAAAACAACAGCTATTGACCCATAGTAAGGCCAGATTTCAAGCTGTTCAATAAACATCGGGGCGCCCCCGGGGCATTGGGGTAGTCGCCTACTTGTAACTCCTCTTACTGTTAAGCACCTCACCTCATGGGTTCGAGTCCCGTCCGGGGCGATGCACTTACATTTAATGTTGGAAGGTCCTTCAACAACCCCACGGTGCGCCGATGGTCATACCCAGACATTTGTCTAGGGTCTTTCTCTACCAAAGAAGCCCGACGTTGCAATAATGACCATAATTGGTTGCTTCGATATTTATAAAAAAAACCCAGCAAATACGATAAATAAATAAATAAACACGTAAATAAACTACGTTTGAAACCGTTCGTAATTATAGCGTAAGTTATTTTGGTAGCCGTTTGTAAACACTTTTGTCTCACTTGCCCAATAGTTCCAGACTCTATAGTCTGTGTTGTCATAATTATAACAATAATTCTAGGTGTTCCATCCCTTGTGTACAATATACATTACCTGCCTCATGATACTGTGATAAAATTCCAAGACGTCTTGTTAAATGAAAATGAAACACATGTGAAAAAAACATTTCTATGTTTACAAATCGTTTATGAGGCAACAATGTCATTGAAATAGTACCGGTGAAGCATTATTATTTTGTGCTTTAATGTGAAAAGATGAACATAGTCGATAAACATATATACTCAAATATGAATACTCTACGTAACAGTAAGATGATAGTATTTGTGTGTAAATCTATCATTAATCATTTTAACTATTGTTCATGTAATGGATCTGTCTGTTTTTGTAATATCTTTCCTTCAGTGCTTTCTACGATATATTATCATAAGTTAATACGGGGGTGGATCCAGGGGGGCGGGGGATGGAGGATGCATCCCCCCCCCCATAAACAAGGTAAAAGGGTAAAATTGTGAAAACACTTACATGTGAGCATGAAAAATACTAAGCTTTTAAAGTAAAGTTTGTCTGTTGACTGCTAAGAAGAGATTAGGGAACCCCCTACTGTGTATATACATCTAGTATTTACTGCGATAAAGTTGAATGGATCTTGATTCATACCCCCCCCCCCCCCCCCCCCATCTACCAAAACTTTCTGGATCCGCCCTTGTATCCCATCAAATGTTATATAGTGTGCCATTGTCTGTACTTTACTATTAACAGATTATAAATCATAACATTACCGGTCAAAGGTCAAAGACCATGTAATAATGACCTTCGGTTAATCCGTATCGGCTGAGAAAACAGTGTAATTAATTTAGAAAAGGAATGGGATTGGATGTGCCGCCATTTTTGCCGATACTGTGCAGCGACATTTCTATCATTATAGCACAGAGGCACTTACGAGGTG